>CM056997.1:77052736-77081075 GCA_029891345.1 Dryococelus australis
GTCAGAGTTTTAAGATTGTATCGGAGGCTGTCAACGATCCTCTTCTGGAAGCTAAATTAGCTTTGTCTCAGACTGTAGCAAGGAAGTTGGAAGGTTTCTTTACTCGATTTCAGTTCGATGTTCCATTGGAACCTCATTTGTATGAATTAATGGGTGGTGTCATTATGAATACAATGACAAGATTTGTGAAACCAGACAATTTGCAAGGAACATCTGATGTGTTCCAAGCATCCACGTCTCCCTTGTGCCTGTTTGTTCCACCACAGACCATCAACCACACACTGCAACACCCGACCGATCGTCATTAGGTCGCGGTCCCGACCAGTGCAGGTGGACAAAAATTGCGTGTTTACACTTTTCTTGCCGCCTTGCAACTTGTGGGCCACAGGCCATGATAGTTATAATTTATACGAGAGTAAACTCTCCTAATAAATTATTATGCGCCCCAAATGGGTGTTCCCCATGAAGTCACCACCGTTAGACACAACAGCCATGGAGGGAACACTGGGATAAGCAGCGTCGCTTTATCCCAAGGCCTTTCAATGTGCGCGATGTCGACGGGCCTTGTCGCTGAATCTGGAGTGCCACGTCGCTCCAAGAGGTGTCAAAAATTAGGAAGAATATTACAAGCATAAGTGTAAAGTGGCGAGCGTCTCCCTATTAGTGTTCAGTAATTAGAGTCATTACAATCAATTTTAGCAACTATTAGACCATAGTTAACTAGGGAAGCTGTCTGCTTTTGCATAGAGAGTTACACAAATCTCACAGAGGACAGGGAATAGCTCCGCCCCTTTTCATGAAATGTGTGTGTCGTTGCAGGAAATGAAATTCATACCTTTTTACCATTTTTTGCCATAATGACACATGCTGAAATATATGCATTAATTATAAGATCGCACATGTAATCATCGGTTGAGAATCAGCCGAATAAGGCATCATTTCACATAATATCACCCTTCAAGTGCGGTGATACACTCGTGACGTCACATTCTTAGTCATATCTGGGGGTCCGACGTTCACGGGTACCTATGTCACCAACATGTTTTTAGCGAGTAACAATAATTTTGTTTAGTGTTCATTCTTTTAATCATGTAAGTTGTGCAGTTATGTTTTTTAATGTTTTACATTTGACGGTGTCCAAGTGCCGTGAGATGTGGTTCAAGGATGGTGATCTAGGAGTCAAAATAAAAATTTGGAAAATTAAATGTTTGAGGAGTGGATGTGTCTAGGTGAGTGAAAGTGATGAGGTATTTTCCTCGGGGTTTTTCTCACTGGGTCGTGACATCGACTAACAAATGCAGCTATACTTCCATGCAGCGGCACTCCTCAGATGAATCTTGATAGACTGTACGTATATATGCATTGGATTATTAAGGGCATCCACACTCCTATGCTACTTTACACACTGAAATAATTGCAAACAAAAACAAGAAAAATGCACACACGTGCAATTTGGTGGGAAATTGCAAGGGCCCATGCCCTGAAATACCTTGTGGCTTACCTGAATAAAAACACCCTATTTATATAGTGATATTTATTATACATTTGCTCTACATGCCCCGAAGGCAACACTTCACAAAATACAAGCCAGACAAGGACCGGTCGGCAGTGGCAAATCTGCACAAAAGTGGTGCGAAGCCCATGACTTACAGTGCAGAATTAAGCTTCCCCAGGTGATTCAATCATTGGGGAAATGAGAGGCGTTTCCCAGGCAGCTAACGAAAAAAGGATCTGCAGATAATTAAGCTATTGCAGTGAAAAATGATTTGTACTAACGATGCATGCTGCCCGGGCACGGTACCGAAGGGTACGCATCCGACCTCTCTAAGCTCTCGACGTCAACTAACTTTCTATCATGGTGCTCTCACAGGGGTTGCCACTGGAGTTTGCAATGTGGGACTACTTTCTGGCAATGTACACATTAAAAACTATGCTAATACAACACACACTTGCAATAACTTGTTTAGAAAACTCCATAACATAGAAACAAACATAACATACTGCAAAAATACATGAGATGAGGTGTAGGTGATGACAACTGAATGGTACACTTGGAAATAATAACAATACCCATCGTACTACTTCCTGTATCCTTGTTCTGAGCACACGTGGCCACATGGCCACTTTCCTCCCCTTCTTTGCGGTGTACCTGCAATATACACTTGCACTGCACTACACTGCACTGTCTTGCCCTCGTGTTGTGTAGTTCAGCGATGTGATACCATGCGTGGCAGAGTGTGCCTCTACGTTGTAGCTGTAGTTGAAGGCAGGCAAATGGTCTAATGGCCGGGAGTTCGGCTCACGTCACATTCGGTGGCAATCTCGCCGACCTCGGCGAGGTTGCAGCCATCTAAAATCAGTCATACTTCAGAGCACTCGTGACGATCGGCAGGACAGCCAGTAAGCTCCCATGTACCCCCCTAGGCTCTTCGATTTAGGCTGCATATGTTTTCACCGCAATAGTAAGACTTTACACAGGATCATTTAACTTCTTTGATATAGCCGAGGGGAGGCTTTTTTTTTGCATCCTGAGGTAACATTCCAGGACTTCATGTGTCGGGATATGTTTTTCAGTTAATTGTCACTTAAGGCCCTTGCCTTATTTTTCACCTCGGGAGTAGCAGCACAAAAGTGGCTGGCCCAACTCGGGCGAATCGAACAACAGTCTGCACAAGCAAGCTAATTACCTAAAAATCAAGTGGCCTGCCCAACAGGGGCTAGTCAAACATCGTAATGCAGAAGAAAACCACTTTCCTACATGTCAAGTGGCTCTCCCACGAGATCGAAAGTAATATCAACAACAACAAGTCAGTAGCCTGCTCAACACACCATGTGGTCAACAGACTACGCTTCAATCAACAGTAAAGGTAAAAGTGCGACGAAAGTGCTTCGCAATGACCAACAACAGTTATTGGTGAGTAACCTGAGACCTCCAGACACCTTTAAAACAATGCATTCACAATAGGGAACATAATAGTCAAATAGAGTTATCACCAGAAAATATGCTCAAAGCACTACAATTTCAAGCAATCATAGTGACAAATGCTTTTTCTGCTTTTTATTTGTACATACTGTTTTTGTAAAATTTATTGAAAACTTTTTTATTTGTTTACACTATAGAGTGCATATGTGTTATATCAACAGATGTACAGTGAACCGAGTGGGAGTATCAAAACATCAACAGACATATAGTGTGGGCTTGCCTTTGTCAAAACAAACCACTGAGCTGGGTTGTTTATTTGCTACGTCAGCAGACGTTTTAATGCTTGATAAAACACACTGGTTAGACGTGGCAACACGTGAAAGGATAATAGAACAACTGCAAAAAAAAAAAAAAAAAAGATTCAGACACACCTACTCGACACTGCAAGTGTAAAAGAGCAATATTTGTATTTTGAAGTGTTCATGTACTCAATACTATAGGCCGTTCATGGAAAAGTGAGCACTTTTTGAAGCTGTTTCATCAAACATAATACCCAATAAACACATTTCATTGTGGCCTAGGACTTTTGATTTTGGGTATGGTGAATGCATACAGTGTGTTTATTACTCATGTGACAGGGTTCACATTAACAAGTGGTGGAAGGATATAAATTGGTTGAAAGAAAATAGTAACTTGGACTTCAAAAGTTCTCACTTTACCGTGAACGGCATATACACATCAGAAAGTCAGCAGCACAGCAGATGTGCCTAGGTTAGTGCAACAGTTTTTTTTGTAAATAAATGCACATGTCATTAACAAGAATTATACAATCAGTAATAAGTGTGCAATACTGTCGATCAGGCCTCATTACAGGCAAGATAGAACTGTGTTTACAAGCAATACCTATCAGCACAGTACATTTCCAATATAAATCCCAATTTGATTATTTCCGAAACTTATTTGGGAAATTTTTGCTGCAGTTTTCAGAATTAATTTTAAAACTTTTCAAAATAAACAATCAACTTTATCAGTGTTTTTCCCATGGAGAGTTACAAACTTAGATTGCAATGATTATTGAGAACAACTTTTAAAACTTTTCCAAGATATTTTGAAACATAAAAAATTTAAAAAACTTTTTCACTGATTTTTCGAAGGTATTTTATAAGAACCATTTTTTCAGTATCAAGCAAGCAGTGTATGGGAAAAACATGTGCGTCATGTGAGCAGCTGGAACACGTGGTAATAGCAAGAAACAGGGCGCTGGGAGAAACAGTAACCCCCCCCCCCCCACCCGCACATCGTGACGAACCAAGGGACAACCGAATTTCGGCACAATATTTGGCCTTGAAGCCAGTGACTCCGCAGCATGTGGCAGCCAGGGATACTGACCGGAAAATTTTTTACTGGTGCACGAGTGCAGGTCAAGCTAAGCCATTATGTTTGATGTGTGTTCAACCCACTTAGGTGCAAACCCGTTTGTAGAAATAACATGTTCCGTGTAGAGAATTCCGTAAATTAAAATTATGCAAAGAAAGCATAACAAGGGCGAACACAGCATGGGTGGGTAAAGCCTGGAGTTTTACATCAGATGATACACCAGAACTATTCTGTGCCGACTGCGGCAAATTGCAGTCCGCACAGAATAAACAAGGTTTGTCCAGCCAATTTGTTTGCTAATGAAACCCACAACAATGAATCAATTTGAATAGTACAGTAAATATAGTAACACATTAACAATATGACAGGTGTGCAAAACAAATCACTTTGCAGGAAGGGGAAATAGAGCCATGATTTGTGTGCAATGTGCACATAATTTACACCCGGAATGCTTTAGCAGAATTGGAATGGAAAGGTAGCCACTGACCAGCAAGGCCGCATCTTATGCGAGACGCGCGAGCACATTCTTTTCCGACTGGGAAAATTTCCAACAGAATTAGGAACAGAAAATTTACAAACACAGGCAGTGCCAACAATATATTTGCAGACCAGGGTCACAAGATACCACAAGGGTATAAGACGTGTGGGCGCGAAAAGCATTGGCAATGTCTGACTGGGCAAGACATGGCAAATCAAGCTGTCGGAAGATTCTGCTGTGGGCAGTGTACATTAACATCGCTGCGGTCAGAAACCAAGTCAGTCGTAGGGGTGGAATTGTCTAGCGAACATTGCTGTGCACGGGAACATTCAGAATTGGTCAGTGTGTACTAAAGCCCACTGGCACATTCAAAGCCCCTGCCCAGAAGAACGGAAGCACAACAGGAGACATCACAAACTATGCGTTTTATGTGTCTGCAACAAACATGTAATAATCCGGAATTATTAACAGCCATTACAAGAGCAGTCGAAGCTGGTATGACTCCGGCCAGATTTAAACTGTTACCAACTTTTTCTGGCCTACTAAATGACGACCCGCAAGCATCACTAAACGACTGCACATCACATTTAGAGAGGTACTGAATGTGCCAGCAGGAGGGGCTAAACTATATAGGGACTCAATTGGTAGGTGAAGCAATCAATTGGTGGCGAACGGTCAGTCACTACGGTATCGAGTGGGTGGAATTTCTCAACAGCTTTCAAAGTCGATTTGCTAACACCTGCTCCTTGTTGCAGCTGCTGGAAGCGCAAAAACATGGTGAAACCCTGTCAGTGTTTGCCACGAGGAAGATAGGGCAAAATAAAAATTTTCATCCACACATGAGTGAGCATGAGATTCTCGAGGTAGTTGCTTCTACAGTAACAGCGGAGAACAGGCTAGCAAAGTCATCATTAATCCACAGTATCATGGAGGATTTCATGTGCTCTGCCGTGTTACTGGACTAGGCAAGCCAAGAACAGAACACCACAACTAGAGAGGGAGAGTGTATCACTCGTGCTGGAGAAGGGATTCAGAGCAGAGGGAGCAGGCAGAGGTGCAACCGGCAGCGAGCAAAGTAGTAGGAGGAAGAGCGTTCTGGACGAGAACATACCCCGAACCCAGGATAGCAGCGCGGACGTTAGAAACCTCGGGCATGGAAGGAGGCCCACACGAACCACCATTTGCATGCCATTATTGGAAAGGGGAAGGAAAGATGTATTGGCACAACCAGTGTCCAAATCGCAACCAGCCGCAAAACACCAACAAACCTACATGGAAACGGACCATCGGTGTAGGCGAGCCAGACGCTCATTACCCCAGGGTAAAGAGCCCCCATAGAACACTGCCTCCTCAACAAGTCAAGCAAGCAGCAACCAAACATCATCAACCCATCATTCAGTAAATTAACAAATCTCAAACAGGATGATTCGAATATCAGTTCACCTAAATCAGAAACCATGACATGCATTAATCGACACAGCAGCCTGTAAGCAGCGTGTCGGATTCATGAACACGAGAGAGATTAAACCTGGTACACAGGTACTACACCTCACAATGAAGCAGAATATGGGGAAATCAATGGGAGAGACACAGATTACCATCCGAATTCGAGATGTGGATACCATCACCACAGCCCTCGTGTCTGCAGACCTACAGGAGGATGCCATCTTGGGTATCCCCTGGCTCACCAAACAGAAAGCCATTGTTGAGCCTGCTGCCTGTAGGATCCATTTCGGTCTGAAGAGAGGCGAATGGTGTATGATAACGAATCCCGACCCACTGGTAACTAGCAAAGAGTACAATTAGATGAACTCGATCATGCAGTTCCTCCAGAATACCAGGATATGGTGCAAAGAATACTTGACATACAACGTGAAGTATTTGTGTCAAGAGACCCACTCTGTCAAACGACTGTAGCTCAACATTGTATTCTGCTGGAACATGACCGACAGATCTATTCACATTGGCTACCCATGGATCCAGTATCTTGGGCACATGGTCGATGAACACGGAAGCCGGCCAACTCAAGAGCATTTAGCCCTCATAAACGACTACGATATGCCACCCACGAGGATGCAGCTTAGGAAATTCTTTGTGCTGGTGAACTGGCTGCGGAAGAACTTACAGGATTTCGCCATCATAACAGCACCACTCACTGATATGCTGTCACCCAACAAGAAATACCAGCGGACAGCAGATCTCGAAGCAAGTTTCCAGGAGACAAAGACAAAGTTCATGGAGTACAAAACATTAGCTTGTCACGACCCAAGTCGCCACTTATATCTACAGACAGACGCAAGTGAGAAAGGCTTGGGAGCAGTTCCTTATTAGATCAGAGTTAATCAGGAGAAGTGCATAAATGAGTACAGCAGTGAATAATTTGAAGAAGGTAGACACCACGCGAACGAGCTGTGTGTCTGAACGTAGTGTGGGCCGTGAAATGGTTCCAGTGTTAACCTGGAGTAACAGCAGTTCACACTATGAACCGACAACTAGTAGTTACTGTGGCTTCACACCATGAAAGAAGACAGGAGCATATTAGCATGCGGGGCACTCCACCTCCAAGCGTACAATTTCGAGGTGGAGCATGTTCAAGAAGCTGAGACTCAGCTAGCAGACGAGCTCTTACGTGCGCCAAGCAAAATGGTAGCAGTGGACCAGGAAGAGTGGGATGACCTACTTCCCCCTACCACAGCCAATCATCCAACATCTGGCGAGGGATGCATGAGCTGCACCATCATCGGAGCTCCTGAGGAGCCAGAACTCGAGATTGACTGACTTGCAGGGCAGCATCTTGACTGCACAACTGCAGTGTGCAGATACCCAATGTTGTGTCACATCCACCATACAGAGTGACCACGAGTGGTGGCACATGGTTGGCACATGCGTTGAGACACGACCGCATCGACCTGGGGTAACCTGGGGCTGTACATGCTCAAAAGCGCACGAGCACAAAATCTACATTATGCAATAATGCACGATTTGCAGACCATCCTGGTGCACCACAAACCACAGGAAATGTACAGAACCATTTCCACTGGCCCGCATCCCCAGAGACATCTGGCAATACGTGAGGGGGTGCATAAAGTGTTAACCTCTGCAGGAGTAGGAGAGCAGATGGCATCACATAACAACAGCAATGGAAGCTGCAGGAGCCATTCGAGTCCTACTCACTGGACCTGATGGGGCATACCCATATACCCCTTGCGACAAGAGGTTCATACTTGTGGTAAGTGATTCGTTTTGAAGACGGACAGAGGCATACCCAGTTTCCAGTTCACAGACATGCAACATAGCTCGTGTACTGGAGACCGATTTCTACCCATGATGGGACTACCCACACACCCTTTCGACAGACACTGGTACACAATTCACAGGGAAGTAGTAGAGGGAATTGTGTACCAAGTGGGTAGTCCAACATCATACAATGGCCATGTACCACCAACTGAGTGGCGAAAACAGGACCTCAAGTCTCAGTAGCACCTGCGGGTAGGAAAAAACCATGCAAGTTGAGCTGAACCTCTGCTTGTGTCCTTAATCATTATCAGGCGGAGGGTGAACCTAGCAACAGGTCAGTCACTAGCCGCCATACTCCAGGGAAGGAGCTGCCCCTCCCTGGAGAGTTTAGAATCAGACAAGTAAACAGCGAAGCAACGGAAAGTGCAGAAGGTAGGCAACAGCGCCAAGAACAACACTTGCGAAATGCACGCATACAGCAGGAGAGGTACATTGGACAATAAGTATCAGCAACCACCCACCCACCAAAGATACTCAGGCTGGACACCTAATTTATATCCGTGAGCACTGCCTAAGTAGCGCAAAGCACAACTTTTTGCAGGGTTAGCTCCTAAGTGGAGCTAGCCATACGTTGTTGTCAAAGCATTGGGCTATTCCACATACCTCATAAAGGTCAGCAGGAGGTGAAAGGTGGTAGTACACCCCGATGACCTTCGCGTGGCAGGGCAAGGACCCAGCACCGAAACTCCTGAGCAGGAAGAAGGGCATGACCAAAAGAATACAGCAAGAACGTCCAATGGCGAAGCATAAGTAAGCTCAAGTACTGACTGGTGTACTCTTCTGTGCCTTTTCCCCACTGCAACACCCGGCAGTCATACGCCCATAGCGGAGGCAGGGGAAGAAGAGCGAGAGGAAGAGGTCACACTGTTCCCATCAGAAGAAGACATTAGCATCACAGGCACTGCAAAACAAAGTGAGCCAGCCTGGAGTGTCACAACACCCAGTGTAGAGACACTGACTTTGGAAGACATCGCACAAAGCGAGTCAGTGGGGGCAACTGCATCCCCAATCAGCCCACAGGGAAGCTGCCCACAGACTATGCTATGATGCCAACAAAGACGATAATACCGGCTGACCTTGCATCGGAGGATCGCATCAGGGACGAGGGGAAGGTATAACAGGAGGAGCATCAAGCCCACCATTGGACCACATACCTTTCTCCTCACCAGATCAGGGAGCATCAAGAGGTCCAAACAGCAGCGGCAGGATCAGCAGCAGTGATGATGAGTCAACAAAGGAGTGAGTCTCGACCCCTCCCCGCCACTCTAAGCATCAGCATGATGCGCATCAGCCAGTGTGCACTACTTGCGACAGGACCAACCCCCTTCGGCGAGCAAGTGCAGCGGCACACTTCACCAGCATAGGCAGGGCCACTGCCCTGGAGAATCTGGAGTCAGCACAGCACAGTATCATCGTGGGCCCTATAACCTGAGGCCCCGCAACCAGCTGCACCCGCAGACATCCTGTTGTGCCTTGCGGCGTGCCAGTTCCTTGGGGGTCTGCGAATGACCAAATGGTCACCAGAGAGGGGGTAGTTTGACATATTCCAAGCATCCAAGTATCCCTTGGGCCCGTTTGTGCCACCACGAAGGCATCAACCCTACACAGCAACAACCGACAGAACGTCATTAGGTTGCTTTCCCGATCAGTCCTGGTTGACAAGAACTGCGTGTTTAAACTTTTCTTGCTGCCTTGCAACCTGTGGGCCATGGGCCATAATATTTATAATTTATTACAAGAGTAAACTCTCATAATAAATTGATACACAGGCCAAATCGATGTTTTCCGTGAAGTCATGACCGTTAGACACAACAGCCATTGGAGGGAACACTGGGATAAGCGGCGTCACTTTATCCCAATGCTTTCTAATGTGTGCATGTCGACGGGTCTTGTGGCCGAATCTAGAGTGCGACGTGGCTCCAAGAGGTGTCAAAAGATGGGGAAGAATATAACAAGCATAAGTGTAAAGTGGCTAGCAGCTCCCTAACAGTGTTCAGTAATTAGAGTCATTACAGTCAATTTTAGCAACTATTGCACCATAGTTAACTAGGGAATGCCATCCACTTTTTCATAAGAGTTACACAAATCTCACAGAGGACAGGGCATAGCTCCGTCCCTTTTCATGAAATGCGTGTGTCGTCACAGGAAAAGAAATGCATATGCTTTTAATGTGTTTCGCCATAATGACACATGCCAAATTATATTTATTAATTATAAGGTGCACATATAATCATCCATCGAGAATCAGCCGAATAAGGCATCATTTCACTTAATATCACCATTCAAGTGTGGTGACATACTCGTGACGTCACAGTATGTTTTTTGTGAGTAACAAAAATTATTTTCATTCTTTTAATCATTTAAGTTGCGCGGTTAATTTTTTCGTGTTTTGCAATCGTCGGCGATCTCGCTGACCTCGGGGATGTTGCAGCCATCTTAAATCAGTTAGACTTCAGCACTCGTGACGATTGGCAGGACAGGCGGTAAGCTGCCGCGTACCCCCCTCGTACCTCTTCAGTTTAGGCGGCTTATATTTTCACCGCAATAGCGAGACTTTTACAGGAACATTTAACTTCTTTTATATAGCCGATGGGAGGCCTTTCTGCATCCTGAGGAAACATTCCAGGATTTCATGTGTCGGGACGTGTTTTTCACTTAATCGTCACTTAAGGCCCTTTCCAGATTTTACAGTAGCGACCACCGGCAGGTGTGGAATGCTGGGTCCGCTATTCAAAGGGTAGCATTAATTTGCAGTGACATTCTGTTGTACCCTTTTAGCAATAAATCTGTCGCACACTGATGAGACAAGTTTTCTTGCATTTACTCTCCTGAGTAGATTGGGTACTGCACCCTATAGCAGAATCATTATTAAGAGTATTTTCAGTGTTATATGTTTTGCATTTAAGGGGCCTGCCTCCCTTAAGCAGAGTAAAATCAGTGCTAGTATCGGCGTGCGAAGTGGCCGACAACTTGTTCCTTTAGAAAGGGTTTTGAATATAATCAACGTAATTTAATTCATAATGAAATAAAGCTCTCCTTTCAAACTGACCACGTATCCAGAGTTCGCTGCAGGCCGTCGGCCGTATGACGCCAGCAGCACCGTTCACTCTACCGAATGTGGCACCGCGCAACATCTTCAGTTTCTGCCCGACACTTGTTCTCAGGTGGGACACGAACGCTACACATCACCTCTGGAGGCGCTGCGTGTCACATCTCGTATAACCAAAGTTGACTTGTCCTGCAACAGTTTGCTGCCTGTCAAACTTATTGACATTTGGTATGCTACTCAAGATTCTTTAAGAAGAGCAAAGGTGGTACGAGAAGCTGATTTACTCAAGTTTAAAGCTGATTGCGGTATTTGTTTTCAGAAGCTTTGTACCAAGTAGCTTGAACAATCTCCTTTAAAGTTCCTGTTTACCAAAGGATTTCATGTTTGGATCCCTCTGTTATTTGCAACATTCTATCAGGAAAAAACTTTTTGAGTATACACAGAATATGCTAGTTCAGAATAATTGTATGTCCGGTGTAAAGGCAGACAGGGTTCAGTGAAAGTTTTAAGCTGTGTGCAACCTGCAGCACTTCAATAACTTAATGAGTGATTTTACAAAAAATGGAGGCAGGTTGGACACCTTGTGGATGTGTGCTGTCCCTGACGATGGGAATTATTAAAACTTAATTTCTTTTTTGAAACTTTTCTTTGTTCTCTCGCACGGTAATGCTAGTCTCATGAGATGATTTTCGATTAATAAAGATTGCTTGGTGGAAAATTAAGGGACACGTCTCTGATTGCTGTTAGCCTGATTATGATGCAGTAGTTAGCAGCAGGTGGTGTGGAGAAAGTGAGTATTACGAATGGTTTGGTGTATTCTGTTCGTAATGCACAATCCCGATATTCGTATGCTCTGAAACAACAAAAAGCTGATAAGGAGGTGGAACAGCATGCTGAGTGAGAGAAGAAAAGAAGACAAGAGATTGTCAAGCAACTGGTAAACAAGAAAAAAAAAGCTGTAGGAATACATCAATAATGAAATTAGCCGGATAGAAGAGGAAATAAAGGCTTAAGGCCTAATTAGGACCCAGAATACTCCTGGCTAGTTACTCATAATATATTTTTAGTGTGCTCTGATTACACTTTGAAAAAACAACGAATAATTATGTTTTATTCCTGTTGTATGGATTTTTTTTATCATTCAACTCTAGATGGAGAACACTAACAGGTAGGTGAAGTACACATTGTTTTACTCATGTTTGAGTTACATGTTAATGTTGTCGGAAATTATATACCGTGCCATCAGGAGTCAGGGAAAAAAATTCAGATTTGGCATCGAAAAGTCAGGGAATTTTATTATTCCCAGGCTGTGGCAACCAATTTATGCATGCTTCCTGGGGAGATGCTATTCCCACGGGAAGTGAAGGTGGTATACCGGGCTGCTAAAACAAGAAAGGTTCTAAAAGATGAAGTCTACTGCAGTTAAATTTCCATGCTAGATGATGAAGGCTGCCGGGGCACGGGAAATGCAGTAGCTCGCAACACATGCGACCACCCTCGTACAATGTTACTCGCGGACTGACTCTCCCACCTGATGTGCGGGCGAGTCTCGGCTGACCCACATGCCAGAACAGAACTACTTTCTGCTACATATCTCCTGCTTAACAGCATGCTACCTGCCAAAACTTATGTTTAAAAAAATACATACAAGACTGAACACAAAAACAATAATAAATGATAATGGACATAGCACTAGAGGAGTGATGTAAGAAATGCACATGAAAACAAGCTCAACAATACCCTGGGAACAGAAAAGATAAACAAGCAGTAAATCCTTTAATAACACACAACAATAATAAGTGGCGTGAGCCCTGGGCTCGTCAGGTCCAGTGATTATTAGGATCCATTTTCACATTACTCCGCCTCACAGTGTTTCTACTGTAGGCATCTTTGGTAATCACCGGCTGTGCTGCAGTAACGTGCCCTCAGGCTGTACTACTATGCACTGCAACTAGCTGAGCGCTGCGGAATGAACATCACACTCGGAGTCGCTCACTCACTGGGAACTGCCCGCCGCTTGTATCCAGCGAAGACAAGGTTTGTCTGCGGGTGTAGTGGGACTGTTTGCAGCTCAGATGTGGCGCTTATCCGCAACTAGTCGCGTCCCCAGGTGGCGGATCGGGGATTCCCAGGTTCTGGGAATACCAGGAATATCAAATACTGGCTCGTGGATCAAGAGGCTGGCTCGACAGAGCCGTCGTCATGGACGTCAATTAACTGGGTGGCTCAGTTGAAGATGGCAGTAGCTGCCTCTCTACAAGTTTCTTCTGTCGTATTAAACCAATATTCATTGCAAACCTGCTGTTTCCTATAGCATTTTCATTAATGCTTCTACATTTTGTCTTTTCTGTATGTATGGGTTTTACTGTGCCTGTGTGGGTTTTACCACACCCCTTCTAGAATATAGTTACAGCTATGGGTATACTTAGAAAGGTAGTCATGGCCTTAATTCCAGGTCATGGCTGCCAATCGCTCTCGCAGAAATGCATGCTCCTTGCATGAAATCCCTTCCTTTTAGGCATAAGGGCGGTGCTCCGAGACACAACAAGCTCCTGGTCCTACTGTGGGCGCACACTTAACACTTAGAAATAGGGTAGGCTTAGAAAAAATCCATACAGAGTATCGCATGCATTGAAACCAGAAATTGCAGAGCAAATAAATTTCATACTTGATAAAAATATTATTTCAGGGAGTAAATCACATTGGTAGTTTCCATAGTGATGGTGAAACAGAAAAATAAAGACGGTTCTTTTAAGATGAGATTTTGTATAGATTTCCATCAGTAAAATAAAGTTTACAAAGCAGGATCCTTATCCAATTCCAAATGTCACAGAGACGTTAGATTCATTGCACGAGTCGAAATATTTTTCAACATTGGACTTTGCGAGTGGCTATTTCCAAATTGAGTTAGAAAAGAGTGATAGGGAGAAAACGAGTTTTGCTATATTTATGGGGAAATATGAATTTAATAGACTCCCATTTGAACTGTGTAATGCCCCAGCTACATTTGGGAGGTTAATGGAGAATTATGTTCTAACAGGTTTATTAGATGATCAATGTTTAGTATACCCTGATCACATTATTATATTTAAGTAGTACTGTGATAGATCATTCCGAGGGCATGAGTTAAGTATTAGAAAGACTAGATTAAGCTAATTTGTGAATCCAGACTAATAAGTGTTCTTTTGTACAAGATAGTATAGAATACTTAGGGCATGTTACAAGTTCAAAAGGTGTAGAACCAAATCAGAAAAATCTACAACCAATTAAAGAACTCCCCAGACCTAAAAATGTGACAGAATTTCGCTCAGTGGTAGGTTTATTTCAGTATAATAGGAAATTTGAACCGAATTTCTCAGACATTGCAAGACCATTGACGAAATTAACTAAGAAAAATGAACCATTAATTTGGGGAGCAGAACAAGAGGAAGCTTTTAATGTTAAGAGAAAAATTAAATTCATATCCGATTCTTGTATATCCAGATTTTTCGCAACCATTTATTGTGAGTACAGATGCTAGTAATTATGCGATGGGCGCTGGCCTGTCTCAGATGAGGAACGGACACGAGAAACGATAGCCTATGCCGGTAGACAATTAAACTCAGCAGAAAGGAACTATAGCACAACAGAAAAATAATTGTGCACTTAGTTTTTGCCACAAAACAGTTCAAAGCATATTTGTACGGGTGTAGATTTACTTTTATTACTGGTCATGCTGCACTGAGATGGTTATTGAATTTGAAAGACCCTAGTTCGAGACTCACTCGAATGGGCACTTCATTTAGCAGAATTTGATTTTGAAGTAGTCCATAAACCGGGCAAGAAATATGCGAATGCAGATTGTTTGTCGCGAATGGTAAATGCGATAAATTCAGAAGATTAACTAGGAAAATTAAGAACGAATGAAGACGAACATGTTAGGAAATTAATAGAAAGAAGCGAAACATGTCTAGGTATAATTAATAAGGCAGATAAGGGAAATTTCTTTATTGATAGGGAAGGCATCTTATACAAACGTGAAGAGGAAAAAATTTTAGTAGTTGTTCCAAAGTCGCTCGTGGCCAGAGTAATTAGTCATCACTATGTCACTCCATTTTCTGCTCACCAAGGCGTAAAGCGAACTCAAAACCTCCCAAATCTTTGTACTGGTGGCCAGCATTGAATAAAGATGTAGATGAATATATTGTGAGGTGCGATGATTGTCTTAGGAGAAAAAGTATGAAAATGACGAAAGCAACACTAGGTTCTTACCGCAAGTAAATTCCCCATTTCAGTTGGCATCTCTAGATATTTTAGGTCCCTTACCGATGAGTGAGAAATGGAATAAATATGTGTTGACATTTATTGATTATTTCACATGGTACTGTGAAGCGATACCAATTCCCGATCAAACTGCAGAGACAGTAGCGAAATATTTTATTTTAAGGCATGGTTGTCTTCAAAGCCTGCTGACACACCAAGGAAGAAATTTTGTGTCTAGGTTGATGTTAGAGATGCGCAAAGTGTTAAAAATTATGAAGTTACAGACGACCACTTTCAGACCACACGGTAACGGACGTGTTGAAAGACTTCATCAAAACTTAGCGGAACATTATATCTCATTACGTAGATGAATACGGTAGTAATTGGGAAGAATATTTTCCATATGCAGTACACGCATATAGGATGGTCCCACATTCAGTGACGGGTTATAGCCTACATTATTTGTTTGTATGGGAAAGAAGTTAGGCTACCCCCTTTAGGTGAATTGAGTAGTCAGCCTAATGTGTTAGAGGGATGTGTGACAGCCAAGGTACACATAGATATTTTGAGTATTAAGTTAAAAGAAGCACATGAAGTAGCTAGCGAAAGGAAATAAAGTATCTTTTGAGAGACAAAAAGAGTATTATGACAAGAAGTCAAAATCACCAGATATTGAGGTAGATGATTATGTGAATCTACACACGCCAAGTGTTAAGAAAGGCAGAGTATCTAAGTTTCATAAGTTTTGGTCTGGACCTCATAAATTTTTTGAGAAAACTGAGCTCAGTCACATTTGAAGTATCCTTAGACAAGAGAAAAGTTATTGTGCACAGTGATAGATTAAAGTTATCTAAAAATCCTACAGAGCCAAGGAGCTCGTGTCTAAGCCAAGAGACACAGTGTGTAAGGAAAAAGCCCAGCGGATTATTAATGAAGTAGAAACAGTTGAGGAATCTTACGAAAGTGAAAGTGATAAAGAATTAAGAGAGGAAAAAATTGAAGAAAATATACGCACAAAGTCACACCCAATTTAACCATATATAACAGAGTTAGCGGAAATAGGTGAAGTAGAGAAAATATCTGTCGACTGCCCTAGGGACGACAGCACCCTCTATGATAGTGAGTTTATGATAATATAGACACTGACGACGTTTGGGAAAATTCGTGAGAAAATAGGTGAACCTAGCATCAGGTATAATTTGCGTTCAAATGTAAGAAACCCCTCAGTGGAAGAGGAGGAAACAGAAATAAGTGATGTGTAGCCTCAGAGTATAATGTAACCTAGAGTTAATGATAATTACGAGTTCAATGTGAAAAACTAAATAAGAGGTATATTGGTTTGCATTGCAGATCACACCATAGGTGCTGGCGTGATTCTGGTCCAAGAAATGGACGTCATATTAACAGGAGACAGATGGACAATAGTGCTAGACATACCCATAAGAATACTGGAGAGTATTAATTAGGAATTTAGGAACCAACTGAACATAGTTAAAGGGATGAAGTTTTCTTGAAACCAGATATTGAAAGACCACGTTCAGAGATAGATGTTCTTGATAGACTAATTGCAAAACTAGAGGAGGAAGTAAATAAATTAACTTTGATATTACCCAGAAAATCGCCTCGCGAAAAAGAGAGATTTGATAGATGCAGGTGGTAGTATTCTGAAATTTTTATTTGGTACACTTACGAATGATGATTATGTCCGTACTCACCAAGTCACTAGTGAGTTAGGGACGAGACAAGAAAAATTGATTCATATAGTAGAGAAACAATTAACTTTTGTGAAAGGGATGAATGCCAGAGTAGAGAAAAACTCAAAGGATGTAGGCATTTTAGCAAAAGAGTTAGCGAAAGTAACAGAAACTTTGAACCACATGACTGCTTGGAATACAATGATTGAAAGAAATCACAGAATAACAATTAGCAATTTAGGGGAAGCACTTAAATACAATAGTTTGCTGAGAGAATTAGAATTAACTCTTCAGTCTTATAAACAAGAGGTAATAAGAATAAAAGTGGCATTTGATATCGTATCGGCTGGTAGGTTACTCACTTCTTTATTGACTCCAGGAAATTTGTCAGAAATTATTCGAGGTATTGCTCTTAAATTACCCGCGGACAAGACTTTGATAGCAGGAACTGATTTAGATCAGGTTAACAATTATTATGAAGTAATGATGGTACATGCACTTGCTACAATTGATAGTATACAGTTGATAATTGAGTTTCCTTTGACATCCACGAATAGATATTTCACAATTTATAGAGTTCACCCTTTTCCTGTGTTTGAGAGAAATTTAGTGAGATACATTCTGATAGTACCAGATGCACCTCATATCGCGCTGTCAGAGAACAGGCAGTTTTATGCGCTAATGTCTGAAGCAGACATGAGTCAATGTAAAGGTGGGAATAATATAGTTTGTCCAGCTAATGTCCCGACGTTTTCCATCAAGGTTCCAAATTGTCTAGTGAATGTAATATTGTCACAACTTGGTTACGATTATAAAATGTGTACAAGAGAAGTTCTAGGTAACTCGTGCGTACTAGTGTTTATTAGATCAGTAGATGGTGATAGTTGGATTTATTCAGTACCGGGATAGTTGGAAGTTACTAAAATGTGTCCTTATGAAAAGAGTGAAGCACGCGTGGTGGAGGAGTGGATCTCGGCGCAGGGAGTCTTGTCCCAAGTAAGCAGTTGTCTGATAATTAATGAGAGAATTCAATTGTTACCACACAGTAACAAGGTAACACATGTCAAATACAAAGTGAATGGGGTCAAGTTATCTCCAGTTCAGTCCTTATTATCAAATAATGAACAAGAGTTAGTTGCATCCATGAAAACTGACTTCAATATTAGTCTGTTAGAGCTAAATACAGAAGAAAATGTAGAATTGAATCATCTCATGTCGGACATTC
The DNA here is from genome assembly GCA_029891345.1 of Dryococelus australis. Taxonomy (NCBI): domain Eukaryota; kingdom Metazoa; phylum Arthropoda; class Insecta; order Phasmatodea; family Phasmatidae; genus Dryococelus; species Dryococelus australis. The sequence continues at coordinate 77,071,022 of CM056997.1, forward strand.
ATGATTTAAAACAGAGAAAGGTTCTGAGTCAACGCATCGAAATGCCACAGTCACTACTTGGTGGGGTTCATTATGATGGGATGTCTGGTGCTCGTCATCTGGTTCCTGAAACGGCGTCTGTGTGAGACACTGGCCAGGTGTTCATGCGCCTGCCTCCCACGACGGAAGGTAGCTGAGAACACAGAGCCTGCCCAACTTCCCAAGGATCAAGCAGATGCCGTGGAGATGTGTGCTGATTCGAGCACAGTTCCAGCCCTGCAGCCGACACTTATGATACGTCGAAGTGATTAAATGTTGATGCCCAGAGGCAAAATTAAAGTAGAGTCAGTGAAAAGCAGAGTATAGTGCGTGGAATTGTGAAAATTTAATGCTACCCAAGTAATATTACTCTAGGAATCCGATATTCCAGAGGACAGCAAACATAAAATGTCCTAATGTGTTTATTCAATTGTTTGATTGTAATAAAATGGTTGATTGATTTTTTGAAGATAATTTAACTCAAGTATGAAAACATTTTTAACTAATGTAAGCTTAACCAATGAAAACGAGAGACATTTTAAATTTAATCAATGAACACAAGATACATTGTGTTATGAGAAAATAAATTCCACAAAATGACATTTCTTCGTTCAATTACTCCATGAACATTACAAATAAATGATGATCGAACTATTTTATAGTCTTGGTATGCAAGACAGAGTTGTTGATGTTTAATGTTATCCAATATGTATATTGTGTATGAGATTTGTTTCAGCTGCACTTTGAAAAATTACAAAGTCAAAATTAAATAATGACATGGTACTCCCCATTTTGAGTTCAGTTAATTTTAAAGTTATTTGATGGAATAGTAATTAACTCATTCCCTTTTATTAACTTTTATGATTCAGTTGATCGCGAGTATGGAAGCAATTTCATAAAGCTTCAAGAAAAAAAGACTCCTGTGTCAACATCGCTGCTACACTAATGGCTGTTAGTTGGTCGACCGGAAACCTCAATTTCCGTTGCTGGCGAGTCCATATCCTGTTGTTTCTGATAGAGTAGTTGCAGTCCCCTACTCTATAATTCAACAAGCTACACTTTGATGACCGACTCACATATAACTTCAGCCACATATCTGTCTAAAGTTTTGCTCAGCCTGAACAAAACTTTTCTAAAAGAGGGAGTGATGTAGTGCTGCGGTCACTCTACCAGCTTTTCAGTTCAGAGAGAGAACATTTTAATGAAGTATTTTCGCAACTTATCGGGTTCTGCGGTGCCTACGACAGGAAGATGTATCCGCTCTAATACTGCCTACGGTGATTTCAGCACCGCGTGACTGCGATTGCTAACCACATTTTTTGACACGAAATACATCCTGTTTTTCACGATATTTTGTCCCATGACTCCTGGAATCACGTGCTGTATCACGGGCTTTTTTCCCATCACATGATTTCGATACTACACTTTGGGGCCGTTTGCAAAGTTCCTTTTCATTGGCTGACGGCCTTACATTGCTCTCTCATTGGTGGGCGACTCTTCTCGCCCTGACTTCTCATTGGTGAGAGACTGCTCATGCACGACTTCTTGGTGGAGGGAGACCTCTCCCCTCTACACTCATGTTGCCTTATTATGCCATGCACCACCTGAGGACGAGAGACTTCAGCAGAGGACTCCAGAGACTGCACATCACCGTCTGGGACGACTCGCCTGAGCTGCGCTGAGACCCCACTTTCCTTAATCAACGTGGCTATAGAATGAAGATGGTTCTATTAATGTTCTTATTTTATTTTATATTAACAATTCCCATGTCGTCTTCCGCCACATCGCCAAGTAAGTATATGTATAACTAAAAGTGTAACAGTTTCAGTGCTTGATTTAATTAAAAGTGTTAAATTGACTTAGATAATCTCTTATCGAGTGTTTGTGCTCAACCCTACACCGCTCGGGCATCACAATACATTTGGTTAGTTCCTTTTGCAACTTTGTGATAATAGTTTTGATAATGGTAGCTGGTTATTTCTTTGGGAGGTTTATCTTTCTTTGTTTTAGTGTCCATCTTTGTTATCTCGGTGGAAGTATCTTGAGCCTTCAGGACTTCACCATGTTCCCGCTTTGCTTGATCTTCATGTTCAGGCCGTTGTTCTGTTCTGCAGTCAGAGTAACTAACCTTAGTACTGGTGCGATTTTTGTGAAAGAAGATGACATTCTCTTTTCGGACAGTTTTTTTTATCTCCTTGAGTTGCAAGAAGAATCAGTTCAGATGGACATGCTGATCCAATCAGTTTTTTCAGTGCATATAGAAGTTCGTGACACTCCTGGTGAAAATGTTACTTTCGACCAAAATTTTCAGTATGCTATTGGGAAGTTAGAGGAGATTGTGTTGGCCTTTAAAAGTGAAATTGCTACCCTAACTTCCCTCCTCCCCCCTTCAACATGGCAGAAAAGAGGAAATTCGTACTTGGGAGAGTGAGGGGTTTTCTCAAGACTTTGTTTCTGATGTTGGATTCAGAAGACCGCATTCTTTTGGAGAATACGTCGAATTCCATTTCCGATACACAAGATGACAGTTCTACTAATTTGGAAATTCGTATCATTGTATTTAAAAATCTGGAAGATCATGTGTTGAATAATACTAAGAACGTACGAAAGTTAGCATCCAATTATTTGAACCATTACCAGGCTTTATATAAGGCTGTAAACCAGACAGTCCAAGAGTTGGTGGACAGAATGGTGATAATGAGTTTCAGGATTGATTTAAATGCTATGTTGCTAAGGGTTAGGGAAGATTTGGGTAACACCAGACTTGAACTTTTCGATTTGAAAAATACGATTGAAACCTGTGTCCATGGAAATTTAAGCTCTACCCTACTAAATGCAGTCACTTTTATTAATGTTTTTGAACAAAAGCCAACTTTGAATTACCTTGCCATTGTATATGGTAGAATCAGTCTCACAAGAAAATCTCCACGTTTTCTATGGTTTAAGCACTGTTCAGGCTGTAATTTTTGGAACATCTCTTGTGGTAGTTAATGTACCCCTTGCTAGCAAAGATAGCTTATTTGAATGTTGCAGTGTTTTCCCTGTTCCTTTCTCGTATCCTAATTTGAACAGGCACATTTTGCTACGTCTTAATTACAAGTTAATTGTTAGCCCAGACAGAAAACTATTTGCTTCATTGCCTTCTAAATTGTTAGATGATTGTAAGATACATGGTATCACTCTATGCCCATCTGTTCTTTTCCTTTTTTGCTACACATGTTATGAGCTGTGATAATAATTTGTTTTTGGGTAGACCCTACATGGATCTGTATGACAAATCTTTTGTCAACTTAAGGCTCCCCTTCCTTCAGAAAACTAATTCCCTTTGGCTTTTTGCTATTGAGTTCCCAATCGTTATCACTTTCCTTTGCCGGTCCACCTTAGAAGGTTTACCCCCTTTTACCCTTTATTTATATGGATCAGGCTCTATTGCTAATACTAATCATTGCGATATTGTTAGTCCTTCCTGTGGTATATTAAGAATGTAAGGTTGGCAGTTAAAAGCAAGATAGAAGTAAGATGGCGGGAGATGGACAGAAGATTGTGAGAATGCTTTAGGAAAAGTAAGATTGTTACAGATTTGTATAAGACTGATGGAAGTAAAGGTTTAACTACAAACGAGCAGACTCCGTTTTTATTGATTTACTACACTTTCTTCAAAAGTTTTTGATTTGTAAGCTCTTCCATGCATTTAAACCTATTATTTCTCATGGTTCATGTATCCAAACTCCCTACCAATTTCTCTTTGCTACATTTTGGCAATTTACCAAATTTTTCCCCAAATGATTCCTTTATTAAAGATTTGGATAATATTCTTACTTTCTAGCCTAGTTGTGCTGATTTTCATGATATCCTCAGACTTAACCATTTCAAAAATCAAATCCCTGCTGGAGTCACCTTAAATGTTCCTTATTTAGTTGTTCCTAGTGTTATTGGTGCTTGTGTCTTGGTCTGTGCCTTAACACCTTGGATACAATGTATTACATAAAAATGGCCACATGCATCGTGGCTATAGCCCAAGTGTCTAGTGCCATGGCCGCAGTTGTAACCAAGGGCACCCCGAAATAGGAAGGGTCTAATGGCCGGCACAGCAAACCAATGCAAAATGGAGAGAACACTGGGAAAATCGGTTGGCAGTCGCAGGGGTATAAAAATATATCTTCCTTGAACTGGACTAGGGCGGGAGAAACTAGGGCAGTTATTAGTAGGCGAAAATAGACTACTGCGAGTTTGATGTAGGATGATATGAAATGAGTGATATCGGAGCTGATTTGTTAACTAAGGCCGCACTGTGCGGCCTGGACCCCTTCTGGGTCCGAAACCCCTAAGATGGAGTCGTGTATTTCTTATTACCTTCTATTACTCGGGCAACGCTGAGTAGTACTGCTAGTTAGACATAAACAAAAATGTACAAATAATAAAAACAACATATTACCTTTATCTCCTTCTACACATACTGAATAAATATTGTGGTGACAATTTTAAATTACCCTACATTAGAAATTCACACCATTGGTAGAAACTGAAAGATTAAATTTTCTTCTTGGCCATAGGCAACAGGTCCTTAGTGAATATTACACTGCTGATATTTTATTATTTTAAATTTTCACATCACCATACGACAATTTTTTCTCACACTGTATTCACAAATGTGTGTTTGGGGCAACATGGAGGTTGCATATGGTGGCCTTGCCTTAAATAGTGCTGGTATTACCATCGTTACCAATATGTGTCCAGAATTATCATGGTATCCACCATCTAGAGACACAAACCACTCACGATGTGGTGTCTCCATGACACCTTCCATAGTTTTTTTTTACGTGGGGATGAAAACAGGGACAACGACAGATGTAGTTGCCAGCTAGCAGTGCTCGTTCCCATGCCGCCCACCACTTGCATTGAATATACTGCACAGTGGCAGGGGGTGGTTGACCCACTGAATGGGATGGGAAACAGGAACATGGCATGGTGCAACAAATGGTTATGGGAGGCTAAGCGAGCTGTGGTCTGCATAGTTAACTACAACAAATATCTGTAAATTCTGGTATACGAGTAGGGTGAATAAATATTTGCAAACTCTCTTATGCAATTTATTTATTTCACATGAAATGTATACTCGTGTACGAGTAATGTAATATTCTAAGCACCTCTAGTTATGAACACTTACATACAGTTTGTCCCAAAATGTAAACTGCTTTTCTCGTAGTTTCCGTAGATCACTCATTCTGGGTTTCACACCAATGTCGAGATACTTCTGACTGGTGTTGGAGAGAGGGTTCCATGTGGAATTAAGATGACCATTGGGATTTCTGAAATGTAAAGAATTAGGAAATATCATTGGTTATTTTCATATATATATATATATATATATATACACACACACACACAGAAAGAGAAAGATAGAAGGAAAGAGAGAGAGAGAGAGAGAGAGAGAGAGAGAGAGAGAGAGAGAGAGGAGAGAGAGAGAGAGAGAGAGAGAGAGAGGTGTTTAAATATCTTGAAGTATCCTGGGAAATAAAATTTCAATGACATATATTGATATGCTTAAGAAAAGGCATTCTCTGCAATAAAATGCATTCAAATGTTGTTCTACTTGTTAGCAAGGAAAAACCCAAAGTTCTTAAAAGCATGAAAATGTGTAACTGTACACTTGTACTTCGTGTAAGCAGTGCACTTTTAGATGTTTGTGCATCAAATGAATATTCTGCTGAAATATACTTAGTATCCTAGCCTATAATTATAAAAAGACAAGTGTCAAAGATTATGCATAGCCATACAGAGAATCATAACTCACTCATAGCAATTGCAACCTCTTTGATTCTGTGTATTGTCTGTGTGTTATATAATGTTTCAACTTACCCAATCTTCGCAGAATTTGTCCACATTGTTGTCATTTTCTTCCATATTTCTACATCTCTAGAGTCAACGTTTGCTTCAACCCTTCGTGTCCAGAACAAATACCCCAACTCATCAGAATGGCCCTCCCCTGTGAAAATAACACAAAAATGCAACTTTAACTGTGTGTGTACTACGATTTCAACATAGCTTATAAATATAATTTTTTGAAGTGAACAGTACATGAAAGAAAATAAAATGGGCCAGGATTATGAAAGGTTAACATTGTAGACAAGAAAACAGGTAAAGACCAAGGATGCGAAATTTTCACCAAAAATCTAGGAATTAAGTGCGAGACTATTTCCTAATAGTAAGATAGGTGAAATTATAATAATCAAGGCAATAAAATTATTTAAATTTAGCTAGTTTGGGCCATCAGATCTAAATAAAAGAGATTAATTTTGAACAAGATCAGAGTAAACACATAACACATATGACATAGTGCAGGTAAAACACAAATAAGTTACATTTGTACAAGAATATCACACAATAAAAATAAACTATTTACAATAAACCCAAGAAAAGTATTTCCGCAAAATTCTTAATTCTTAATTCAGAAATTTTGAAAACTTGTATAGGACTTAGGGTAAAATAATTGTGGAGACCTAATCTCAATGTACTCTGGGCCTAAATGTGTTGCGATTGATGGCTTTAAAAATTTCAAATAAATTTCAAGAATGCAAAAAATATTCAAGAGTTTAATTAATGCGATATGACAACAAAGATGTACCTAAGTGTGAATGACACTATCTCAGGTGCCAGTGCCAGCTTTTTGCTTTATGTCACCAAAACTAAAATTAATGAACACCTGAGAGCCTATTTGGGATAGTGCCCACTTTCGAAATAGGCGCCTACTACCTCTTGGCTGCTAAAATAGTTAGGCTGGCATTCCAAAACTATTATCTCGGAGCACTGACATTAAGCGACTGTTCCCTGTGGTGATGCAACCAACCAACAGTTATTATTAAAAACAGGAGCTATTAGAGAAGTTAAAAATCCGGAAGTATAATTATTTAATTTGATGGCACACATTAACAAAATTTTGTTACTGAATCTTTAAATGTTGTTTAAAAATATCTTTGTTATAAACTGACTTTTTTGTCTGCTTGAGTCCCAGAACTTGGTTCATTAAAAACCAAGCTCATGACTTAAGCTCTGGGAAAGTCTCTTATACATAGAAATTTCCATGAAAGTCTCTTATACATACATGTTTCAATGTAAATACATTGAATAAAGGTTAAACAGCATAATAAACGTTTATGTTATAAGTAAGAGTTAAAATACTACTGAAATTGAACAAACAATATAAAAAATACAATGTCTTTTATGGGAGAGGGGGATCCTGACCTAGTTTTCATGCCTACTTCGGGATTATAAAACACTTCAACAAAACAACTTGAAAGGAAAAGAAAATAGCTTGGCTATTACAGAACTTTTATAGATAATGCCCCTTCATGTAAATTCGATGGTACTTTAGGCAGATCAACATCCTAAACTTACACACACTTTGCAACAATAAGCGAATCTTTGAGATTGAATTGGTAACAAGATGGCTACAAGTGTTTACAACAAAGTTTGCATTCACAAGCTAGTGCGAAAATGCAAGTCACTAACTAAAAGTTGACTTCGAGTGGCAACTTTAAGACTGTGTAATTGTGTAATTGTTGTAGATCTGCCAGAAACAGTATTTACAGACAGATGGAGTGAACTTACCCTATACACAATAGATAAATATTTAAAATTCAAGTGAAGCATGTAAACAATTATTACAGTGGCACCACCTTTCGTGAGAGTTCATTCTCAAAACAATCATTCTGAAATCAAAACAAGCCACAAAATACAATCAGTAGGTACTAAGCCTCTGTCACATTGTCAAATTTTTCTGTCCAACAGCTTCCAATAAGTTTGGTCAAATAAATTCGTAAGGTTGGGACATCACCGAAATATCATTACTGCTGCCATGTGTTAATGAGGGTTCTGTTGCCTGTATATATACACACACATACACATGCACATTTACACACACATATGCATACATATACACACATATGCATACATATACATATATATATGCATACATATGCATATATACACATATGCATACATATCATACATATACATATGCATACATATACATATGCATACATATAAATATATACACACACTAAATAATTCCCTCAGAATATGCCGTTCATTGGCGGGAAGTCTTATGTGTAGCTTAGCACCTGCTCCCCCCGGCAGATTAAAACCTTTCACGGCTCGTTTAAGTGCAATAATGCTGTGCTCATTAGCACGCGCGCCAGGCGCACACCGGCGCAGTTGAGTGGCGGTGAAAGTTTTGGTTAGGAAATTTCGATGTGGTGTTACCCAACTAGGCACCAGACGTCGCTTGACGACAGTGTTAATGAGGGTTCTGTTGAAACTGGAGACTCTGGTGATCTTGGGGTGCTGAAGGCCTGTTGACCAGGGTGTAATTTCCTCTTGTTGACCCTGGTTATTTAACATTATCCTTTGCACTGCCATGGTTACATGGTTGTTTGAAAGAAAAAAAAAGACCTATTGCGAGTGACCACACTTTGTTTTAATGAAGGTAATTAATAACACCTGAATGCACTTATTTGTTTGCTAAATGGTGGGCAATTGGGACTGACCACACACCCTTATAAATGCAGAATTATTTGAAACACACACAAATAATGAATGAGCATATTAAAAAAACACTTACATCATGTAGTGATGGTAGCAGGTAATTTGAGGGCTCGTGCCCTGAAATGTTGTGAAGCTTGCACATAAATAACATATGAAAATCCATTCCTGTGAATATTTTTGACCGGCAAAATTTAAAATTCTTCCAAACTTTGCAGGACAAGGCACAGAGGACCCAAGAGCGTTCATTGAAGAGTGCGTACATCGATCACAGTGATACAGAGTGTCTTTTGAAGAATGGCCGAGTGTCATAGGAAAATAGTTAACAGGTGACACAAGTGTTTGGTGGCGAACTATCAAAGAATATTGGATGACTTGGGAACAGTTCGTCACAAGCACATTAGCCACAATACAAATACAGGTCAGTATATGCACTGAAAAACAATGCCTGCACAAAGATCTGGAAATGTTTGTGAGGCATAAAGTGAACTTAGTTACAAGATTCTACCCACATGTTGCCACTACAGTCGTCTTCGAAGCAGTGATCCAGAAAGTGTCACTGGAGTACAGAACAGTTCTGTGGCCAGCCATCCCCCACGGGTTTGAAAACTTCATAAGTAAATCTGCCAGCATCACACGTGACAGCACCAAGTTACATAAATGGGAAGCGCCACCACGTGGCCAGGCAAGTGTCAACACTGCCACGCCCACAAGCCATCAAAACACCAGGGCATCTGGAGGCCAGTCACCCGAACACCTGAGCGGAGCGGTAAGGTATATTTCAGCGACCGCGCCAGGGGCAAGCAATCCAGGATGCTAAGACAACACGAAGCTACCACATGAGAATGACAGGTCAGAATGGCTACCACCCACTCTGTACAGATACTACCCAGGTAAACAGATGCATTGGCACAGATATTGTACAACTCGCCAGGAACAACAAAACCAGGAGTCAGGAAATGGAAAGCAGGGATGCATCCTATTCCCCCGAAACAAAAACAACAAAATCCAGCTACTAAGGCGAGATTGACCAGAACTATGACAGTTATTAGTGTTAACCTCTGCACGCCTGCTATGGTAGCCCAGGAAAATGTGTTGTTTCAGCACCTTTTTGACCAAATAATAATTTGGAATACTCGTAGGTTGAATCTCCTCCATGAAGAAACATTCACAGAAGGGGACATTATCCAGGTCTTCGAGATAGTTAGTCCTTGGAGGATAGTCTCGTATATGATGAACACAAATGAGGTCGGGATACAATTTGCTGCGAACCCTTTCTCGAAAGTACTTTTATGTTCGAAGATGCACACCAGGTCGCCAACCTTGGTTTTGGGCATGCAAGGATCCCTCCTCTTTGGAATAGTGTACACAGTTCGAAGCAAGCAGTTGTCTTTCATGTCTTCGACCTTCATGTGTGTGGTCGAGTGAACCACTGAGTTATATTCGCATACACGTTTGGGAAGCATATCTAACCTTTTGAAGTTGCCATTTGCAG